>OZ029919.1:1095000-1127500 GCA_964023275.1 Norana najaformis
GCTTTGCGTCCAACTGCTAATACACAGAAGTCCACGCACCTAACGACGCACTCTCGCACATACGTTCACATAAACCTCCATATAGCAAAAACCAACGATCATGCATATACAAAGAGCCACTGCGAAGTAGAACATGCCATTCAATCGCCCATATAAAGGCATTGACCCTCACGGCGTATTTAACACAAAGATACATAGGGCAACGATGTATCGTGTTCGACGCATGTTAAATTTATACATTTCTACACACAACGGTTACATAATAGTCGTTCTTCTATACGAAATATTAACATATGTATAGGATACAAGAAGGGGGAACATCGGACAATGAAGCGGAGGCGTTCAGTTGTAACTAAAACCATCATTATCAGGTACACGTGCTTAGGATCAGACATTAATTGATCCCTCTCTCCCTCCCTCTCTCCCTTCCTCTCTCTCTCCCTTCCTCTCTCTCTCTCTCTCTGCCTCTCTCTGCCTCCCTCCCTTAGTTGTTGCCTTTGTTGTCGGCTGCGTCGAAGCGAGGAACAAAACAAGAAGAGGCGGAAAAAAGAAGGCAGACGGAGGAAACGGTTAATTGCCAATGTCACGCCTACATGATTCCATTTAGTATACTCGCTTGCTTACACACATATATATATAAGCAACAAGGATCGACCACTATATATATATATATATGGGCATGCTTAACCATTCACTATAATATATTTATATATATATATACACATACATATCCTGATGACTATATTTTTGTACACACAATAATTAATACCCGCCCATACATATTTACGCTCAACCAATTTGATATGTATTTATGTATGACTATATAATTAATTCACTAATTGATAACTTCTGTAGCGCCGGTATCTAATGCACAAGAGATCAACCCATAGCACAACAAAATCAAGCCCCGTGCACATGCACAGCGCCAACCGACCGACGTACAGAAAGAATGAAAGACACAGACAGACAGCCAGACAGACAGACAGCCAGACAGACAGACAGACAGAGAGGTAGACAAGCAAGCAGACAGTGTAATAGCGCGTGATAGACTTAAGTCTTGCATTGACTGCAAGATCCCACGTCGTGTCATGAATCGTTTCTTCGACCTTCGACGGGTTTGCATTGTATGCATTGAAACCGAACATTTCTATAGCTCCTTTAGAAACACAGCCAACACTGTCACCTCATCGAGGAGAGAAAGAATGCGTTTCTCTAACTGCTTCTCGTTTTCTTTGCATCGATCGCATCTACTTCCAGAGCGAAGAACGATCATCCCATTGCAGTAAGAAATTAAGTTTAGCAAAATGAAAGAATGGCTTTCAAGTTCCGACTGTTACTCGAATAGTGTACTGTGGATGAGACCCCGATGTTCATGTTCTACGGGTGTGAAAGGGCCTGTCAGCGGCGATTTTCGAGCATCAATCGCCTTCGGGTAAAGCTGAATAAAAATATTTCTCTGACCGAACTGTAACATCAATTAGATTAGCGAGAGGAGCGCCATCGACAAGTCCTGAAGAGGCGCGATGCAAAATTCAAAGTATATAGACATATATACGTCCATTTAAAATTCAGCTAAAAACCATCCATGCGCATCCAAGCATACCCAGTTTTGCACGCTAAATAAAGGCCTACATTCTCGAGGCGTCGATTTACTTAAGCACTCTCTTCGTTCCTTCTTTTGCCATCATCGAGAGAAATGAAGCGGACATCGTGTATATATAGACACTGGGGCTACATAATATATTTAGGCGCTATATAAACTGTCAAGGTACGTTGTACATGTGATGTGATGACGGTCCATACATGTATAGTCTGCAGTCGAGTTATACGCATAGAGTTCGCAGAGAGCACTCGAGACTCGTCTGTTTCAACTCGTGTCCATCTCAGAAGTAAAAATGATCACGGGTCCAGTCATGCGTATCCCCTTGTAGCGCGGGAAAACAACGGATGTTAAAGTCATTTCGAGTGATGTGTCATATTGTAGTCCAGTGGTTCAGTGTTCTTGTCTGATGGAGGTTCGATCTTTAGTTGAGACGATTTAAGTGAACGGTTCTTAATTGAGCGCTTTTGAGAAGTACTTAAAAGGCGCTATATTAAGTGGAACGATGCGCACATATAGATACATACATATATAAATACATACATATATAACTACATACATATATACACACATACATATATAACTACATACATATATACATACATACATATATACATACATACATACATGCATACATACATATATAAATACATACATACATACATACATACATACATGCATACATACATACATATGTATATACACACATATATACATACATATATATATATACATACATACATATACATACATATATAAATACATACATATATACATGTATAAATACATACATATATAAATACATACATACATATGTACATACATACATATATAAATACATACATATATAAATACATACATATATAAATACATACATACATAAATACATACATTAATAAAAAAAGCGATAGAACAGGAGAGGAAAAACGAGGAAGATGAGTAGTAAAACGAGGAGGAAGATAAGAGGGAGGAGAGAATGAAGAAAGGAAGAGCGGACGGAGGAGGAAAAGAGGAGGAGGAGGAGGAGGAGGAGGAGGAGGAGGAGGAGGAATTAAAGGAATGCATGCGAAGGTCGTATTTCTTGAGTTTACGAGTAATAATTAAATTTCGAATTTATGTTGGTGGTTTTTGGCCTCCGTGTGATTGAGTTCTAAACCTTCACAGCCCGATTTTCAGTCCTTGTAAATTCCAACATAGTTAGCCTAACGAAAATGTATTCGAAAATAAAGTTTATTCCAAATCAAACATCATTTTAAAATATAATTAAATATGATTATCAGCACAAAGAAGCATACGAAACACAAGTAAAAGCTACTGCAGTCCTTCATTTCTTGCATCGATTTGGCGCCTTTGTTTTCCCTGCCTCGGCTTACACAAATTCGTAATCTATGTTCGAAACCTTCTGTTCTCGCGGGTGCGATTTGAACCGGCGACTCATCTCCGGAACCCTGACCAGCTCTCCACGTGACCAGCGTCTTTCTCGATCGTTATTGCACTTTAACTTCCTCTCACGTGCGCTATATGAATGATCCTTTAGATTCTCAAACTGTATATACAACACATATAGTAGCGCTATAAAAATTCAGCTGCTCTAAACATAACAATTTATTAAAAACTTAATTATAAATAAATAAATTACATCTTGTTAATTCGTGCATGGCAGTTCGATGAAAAATTGAGTCATTTAAGTACGCCAGTACTTCCAAGCCGTCCACGTTTACAAGTACCCATTTAAGCTTACAAGTACAAATTGACCAGTACCCATTTGATTTTGCAAGTATCCATCTAGGCTGACCAGTACCTATCTAGGTTCATCAGTACCTGTCAAGCTGTGTCAGTACTTGTCCCGTTTAACCAGTATACTGTACGTGTATGTAAGTTGACGAGTACCCATCTATGACGTCAAGTACTTGGCAACATGTCCAGGTTAACAAGTACATATGAAGCTTCGTTAGTACTTATCCAAGATGACCAGTACTTATCCATGGTAACCAGTACTTAACAACGATGACCAGTACTCATCCAGTACTTTCCCAGTACTCTTTCGCCTCACCAGTACCTATCCGTAACGGACGGATAGGTCCGACTCGATGGTACTTCCCCGAAAACGACCCTTCTGCCGGGGGCATAGGTCGAAGGGCAAGTGGGCCCAGGCGAGGGGTAACTGAGCGCCCCAGGAGCTCCAAGGTAGCTGTCAATCATGCCAGGTGGGAAGGCGGGGCTTGCGAACTGGAAATCTGTGGCTGGATCGCGTGGTAAGATGCCCTGGTGGTCGGCCCTCTGTGTCTGGTGACCCCTCGCGTCAGGGTTTTCTCGAACAGCGATGCGATTGCCGACCGTACTGTCCGCCGGAACGACGGTGCTGGGAAGCCGAGTCGAGCCCGTCGACGTAGTAGATCGGTCTGAATCGGACGAGTCCTTCGGGGTCAAGGACGGCAGAGAGGAGGAGTTGAGAAGAGGAAGAGCGGAGGATTGAACTCCTCCTCGCTCGACGTCAGCGCCGGAGAGGAAGCTCTTCGTCTTCGTCTCCTCCACCACCTGTTTCCCATCCTTGACCAGAACTGGAACGGCGATCCTTTTCGGCGACGCGGTCCTAGCCACGCACTTCTGCTGCTGGTGGTGCTCCGATTGTCCCTTGTCCTTGAGGGCCTTCTTAGTCTTGTAGCGATGGTTCTGGAACCAGATCTTCACCTGCGTTGGCGTCAAGCCGATGCCACTCGCCAGGTGTTCTCGTTCAGGTGCCGACAGGTAGCGCTGCTGTTTGAAGCGTCGCTCCAACTCGTAGATTTGCGCCTGCGCGAAGAGAATGCGTCGCTTGCGGCGCTGACCGAACGAAAAGGCCATCGTGGGGTAACAAGGGGGTGTCTGGTGGTCGAGGGCTCCAAATGCCCCGACACCCATCGCGGCTGCTGCAGCTGAGGGGCCGCGGTGGGAGGCAACGGCTGCGTGGAATGGACTGACGGCTGATGGAGAATTGTAGGCTCCTGGGTCCATCCATCGGTGAACTACAAGACGAAGCAGACGACTCAGTTAACGAATGAATGAATGAACAACGGAATGAATGAATGCATGAACGCATGAATGAACGAATGAACGAACGAATGAACGAATTAATGAATAAATGACTGACAGACTGACCGACTGACCGACTGGCCGACTGACCGACTGACCGACTGACCGACTGACTGACTTTCTTCCTGATACCGAGAACCGAAACACCCGAGCTTTTCTTACTTGCCAGCCTGGACTCCGTGTTTCCAGGGTACCATGGATTCGCCGAGGCCGCCATGGCGCTCTGCGTTCTAACCGCCTGGATCGAGTCAGCGTAGAAGGACGACAGCTCAGCTGGAGTGGCCGCCGTGGTAGCCCCGTTGCAATACCCCGACGTTGTCAGGTAAGAGGAGTGGGCGGACGAGGCCCCCTGGTGCAGTTGGGCCCCGCAGCCGTAAGGATGAGAGGCCATAAAGTCGTTGAGGGTCCCTCCTGCGCCGCTGTGAGCCATCGAACTATCGTTGTATCGATTATTAATCAGTTTGTTCGAATCGATCAATGCTAATCCGTTTGATGCTGTGATGTGAAGCAACGAAATGCGATGGACTGTTACGTGCTGTTATACGACCTTATGTGATGCGATTTGGGGTGAAGTTAATGCGATGAGGCGTCAGATAATTCTAGGCGTAAGATTATCAATCAGTTTGACTGTATCAATGCGCTTTCGCGATTTTATGTGATGCGGTTCGAGAATCGTATGTGAGTTCAATGTAATTTGATGATAAATCTTGTCGAGTTTTCCGATGCTTTAAAATGTTGATCAGTAGATGATATGCACTCGATGGAAGTGCAATAAACTGCCCTTCTACGTCAGTGCACTTAATTCTACTATTCTGTCTTCCGCTCGGCAATTCAGTGCCGCACTTTGCACTTTTTCCGCCGGATATTCCACGCAACAATGCTCAACACTTGCTGAGTCAGGAGCCTTTAACTAGCTGAGCAAGGCTCGCGCCGTACAATGTAGGCATGTCACAGCGCCGCGGACTTAGCCTGAGAGGGCGGGGCTCGCCAGCCGGAGGCGGAGCCTGTGACGGACAGCGGCGCGTGATTGGTTAGAGGAACACGCTAATCGCGTAGGGCTTTATTATCGCTATGGACGAGGCATGTTGTAGCGACGCATGCGAAGTAATGTGATTAGTGTAATGAACGGTTAGTAAAAACCATTTTCTGTTTTACCCATCTCTGTTTGGATCTGTTTTGATCCAATCAAATCTAATCTTCTTTTTTCTGATTAATCAACTTCAATCCGTTTGAACCGCTGCAGCTCTCCTGATTTGTGGGATTCCAGAGCTTGGTCATATATATATAACTGCATGCGTAATCGTAATCGTAATCCCGAGATTTCTACAGCGCCCAACGAACGCCACGTCACGGGGACCAGCTTATTCACAGGCGCTCAGTCAAAACAAAATCAATAGGCAAAAGTGTTCGGTTCCAGGTCAAGATCCAAAAGTCAAGCAGAGAGGCAGCGTGGCAGCTACGGTGGGTGATGTTTGGGATTGGAGCGGAAAGAGGGAAAGAGGGGGAGTCAGGATAGGATCTGTGAAAGAGAAATGTTTTCATTTTTGAGTGGAAGGCCAATGCAGAAATTGCAAGCGGTGGAGCATAGGTGAGCTTGTATGATGAGTTACTTTGGTTGCCAATGCGAAGAAACATCAAGGTTAAGACCCTAAGCTGATCTGTCCGACCGGTTGGGGTGCGTTTTATCTTATGGAGCCACGTATTTCAGTATCAGCTGTCCCTGACGACAGAGCCCTTCGCTCAGTAACACAGGACGATCGGGTTGTTCACCCCTTCCCGTACTGCTGCGATCCGCAGTGGAAGCTTCACCGTGGTTGACCTTTCATTCTGGAAGAGGCTTCCTTGAAAGCTGCAACATGAGATTCTTCTCCTTTCTGTGCCTCTCTGTCTCTGTCTGTCTCTCTATCTCTTTCTTTCTTTCTCTGTCTCTCTCTCTCTCTCTGTCTCTCTCTTTTTATCTCTCTTCCTCGCTGTCGGTCTGTATGTATCTGTCTGTCTTTCGGTCTCTCTCTCTGTGTCTGTGTCTGTCAGTCTGTTTGTCGGTGTCTGTCTATCTCTGTGTCTGTGTCGGTGTCTGTCTGTCTGTCTATTTCGCCGGCAGTTGAAGACCATCCGTCGTCTTATGTTTTCAGATCGGGAGCGCCTCTGATGAGTTTTCTTGTAACAGCGCTATATGATTATGCACTTACAAATTACAAATCTAATCTAATCCTATTATTGCGATAGAAATAACTCTTCGTTCTGGAGCCTCGTCTGCATGCATGCACTCGTTAGCACCTCAGGCTGAAACTCCGACATCTAAAACGCTCCCGTAATTGTCAGCGACAACTGACAACCGTTGTCACAACGTCCGGGTACCGATTATCAGAGAATAAAGGATCCCTCGCCTTCCTGAATATTCCCCCAGTGATTCTGAATGGTGCTGCGTTCTGCCCAGCCAACCGAACAACGACGTTGTATTCTTCCGCCACAATGCCACTAAGACGCACCTCGGAGTAGCTATCACCAGGAGCCGCTAGGCGAACACACAGACTCGGCAATGGCGGATAAATCGTTGTGTTGCTCATTAGGTGATATGCCTCGTTCGGGGTTGAATGAAAATGCTATTACATGTCTCGGCTGACTTGGCACCGTATTCGGCGCGGGATCGAGCCCCCCTTACTCCACGCTGTGTGTCGCCCAGGTCCGCTTAAGCGTAATTTGTGGGTCGATTGGACAGATCGCTCGACCTGTAACGCGGAGGGTACAGGTTCGAGCCTCCTCCCCTGAGACGGTTACTGTGTAGAAAAGGTAAGATGTAAGACCAGGTAAAAGGAGAGAGACAGACAGACACACAGACAGAGATAGAGATAGAGACAGAGACAGACAGACAGACAGAGGCAGACAGAAAGACAGACAGACAGACAGAGAGACAAACAGAGAGACAAACAGAGAGACAGATAGAGAGAGGGGAGGGAGGGAGGGAGAGAAGAAAAGGAAAGGGATGAAAAAATAAGGTAAGGTCAAGTAATATGTGTCGGGTTATTTATATAGCAATTTTTGGGAAGGTCATCAGAAGCGGTAGCAGAGTTACGTAAGATAAAGTAAGGTAAAGTAAAGGTAACGGTAACTCAAGGTAAGTAAAGCAAGGTAAATTTGTAACTGTAGGTAAGGTAACTTAGTCAAAGTAACCGAGATAAGGTAAAACAGGGTTAGCTGATTTGGTAAGCAAGCTAAGTTATCATCATCATTGTCTTCGTCATCATCATCATCATCGTCGTCGTCGTCATCATTGTTACTTTTGTCAGACATGAAAAACACGATGGCAGAACTCAGTAGAATCTTTTGCAAGTTCTGACAATAATCATTGGCGAAACTGATTGCGACAAAAGGCGTTTTTAATTACTGCCGTCTCTCGAAGCTTCGATTGCAAGTGGTGCACGTGGCTTATTGGCCTTCGTTGGCGAAAAGCTGCTGCTGCTGCTACTGACGATGACGATGAGGATGGACGATGCTGGTCGGTCGGATGCTGTAATTGCAGACGACTGTGCGCCGTTTAGCCGCCTGGCCTGGACGAGAGGAGGATGGGACAAGAGCACTTGGAGTTGGAGGATGCGCCGCTTCCGACACTAGCGCCGCCGAGCGACCGACGGCTGTGTTTTCTTTTGACGTCTTTGTGACGAAACCAGACAGAATTTTCAAGAGCTGTTTAAATAGAACGAGCGAGTGAGTGAGTGGGAGGGATGGAAGATGCAACGGAGGGAGGGAGGGAAGGAAGGAGGGATGAAAGGAGCAAGGGATGGAATTAA
Organism: Norana najaformis; assembly: GCA_964023275.1. Taxonomy (NCBI): domain Eukaryota; kingdom Metazoa; phylum Annelida; class Clitellata; order Crassiclitellata; family Hormogastridae; genus Norana; species Norana najaformis. Next base: position 1,103,461 of record OZ029919.1, read on the forward strand.
TGAACGAGTGAGTGAGTGAGTGCAGTGAGTCAAACCCAGATGAAAACAAAAAGCAGAGATACATGACGTCATTCAGTGATTTTGAGAGTGGGGTGGGGATTGGCGGATCCAGAAGTCCTGAGGGGGGGTCAGAGGCCTTGTAAGGAAGTCTGTGCTTTATGTCGCCGAATATTATCTGTCCACAGTGTATTCAGACTCTCTCTCTCTCTCTCTCTCTCTCTCTCTCTCTCTCTCTCTCTCTCTCTCTCTCTCTGTGAGTATGTCTGTCTGTCTCTCTGTCTGTCTCTCTTTCTCTCTCCATATATGAGCATATAAATACAAATATACGAATGTAGATATGTGTTTAATCGATGGTTTTATATAGCTGTTTATCCACTGATGTGAAGTGGTATCCTCCTCCCTTTCGGTATGTTCAATGCGTTTCCAGTCGCGACGTCCCATCTCCTCGTCTCACGGGGTCGCCTGTTTGTCAGCAGTTCCCTCCATCAGTCCATCCGTCTTCCCTCCTTCCTTCCTTCCATCCACCAGTCCCTCCTTCTCTCCATCCCCTTCCGCCGTTCGTTGCTTCGCCGGTGTGTTGCGAGATCGGGTCCAGAGCGAAAACAGTTCCGAAAAGCATTGTGATTGGTCCACGTGACCGATGACGTCACGTAGCAGTTTGCTGCCGCTTCGTTCATCCAAATAATGTTTTGTTCTAAAAACGACTGTACAAGAACAGACTGCTTGGGTTCCTATTTATCCACCTACTGAGATAGTTTTGCATCAGATTTTGCTATCGAGACAACATGATATTTAAAATTCGCTTTACTATGAATGACGTGCCTTGGTCCATCATACAAACTCACCTATGCTCCACCGCTTGCAGTTTCTGCATTGGGCTTTCACTCAGAACTGACAACATTTCTCTTTCACAGATCCTATTCCGACTCCCCTTCTTCCTCTTATCCCTCTTTCCGCTCCAATCCCAAACATCACCCACCGTAGCTGCCACGCTGTCTCTCTGCCTGATTCTTGTATCGTGACCTGGAAGCGAACACTTTTGCCTATCGATTTTATTTTGACTGAGCGCCTGTGAATAAGCTGGTCCCCGTAAAGTAGTTTTCGTAGGGCGCTGTAGAAATCTCGGGATTACGATTACGATAAGAGTGGGCAGAGTGGGAACAGTTTCCACCCAGGAACCGTTCTCGCACCACACCGAGCAAGCGAGGTGGCTTGCGTCGCCGGCTCTCGTCCCGGAGTTTGCGAGTGGAGCGTTTCATCATACTCGACAAGGCAACGAGAGTTGGACACACAGCGAGTCAGTCAGTCAGTCAGTCGACCCCACGTGAGGAGAGAGAAGATCCGATGAGCATCTACGGGCCCCTCTCCATATCTCTATCTCCCTCGGTCAATAGAATTAATTCGTGGCCATCGACGATGGGAGCAGCGCTGGATCTAAAGAGGGGGAACGAAAGAGGAGACGGAGGAGGGAAGAGCAGAGGCGGAGTTAGCTATAGGGGGCGCGAAAGGGGGCCATTCGCCCCCGCACCTGTCTTGGTTATACTGGATAGCCGATCGGTTAGAGCTCTTGGCTTGAATGTAGGTCATGGTAGCCGATTGGTTAGAACGCTCGGCCTGTATGTAGGTCACGCTAGCCGATTGGTTAGAGCGCTTGGCCTGAATGTAGGTCACGGTAGCCGATTGGTTAGAAAGCTCGGCCTCTATGTAGGTCACGGTAGCCGATTGGTTAGAGCGCTCGGCTTGTAACGCGGAGTACGGGTACGAGCCTCCACTAAGACGGCTACTGTGTAAGGACCTTGCGCAAGTCCTTCACTCACAATTGCTCAGCGCCATCGACTGATACTTAGTCGTTAGGTAGTGGCGCTTAATAAATGCAGAAATAAAAAATTTCGGCGCCCCACAGACCAGACGCTGCATGTCGAACTGTCAGAATGTGGCGCCTTTCTGGAAATGCCCTTGCTCCCTCCATGCAAGCAATTCTGGAGCAGCCATTGAGGATAAGTTTGTACAGGAGAAAGACAAGGAGGATGGAGAAGAATTAGGATACGGAGATGGAAGAGGAGAAAAGTGGACAAGGGGAGGAAATGGAGAACGAATGGAAGGCGACGATTAAAAGTGGGTTGAGACGATATGATGCAAGTGCCGAGTAGTAATCGTAAACTCGAAGTTTCTAAAGCGCTATTAAAAGCGAAGCGCAGGGCACCAGCTTATTCACGAGCGCTGCGTCTAGTCAGTGGGGTTGTCCAAAGATGCCATGTCAAGAACCAAGTCCGGTTGCCAGAAAACCAGAGAAGGTGGAGAGGAGCTGTTAGGGTGGGTTGTGTTTATTTGGGTTGATGAGGCAGGGCAAGACAGGACGAGTAAGAGGAATCAGAGGATGGCTGAGGACAGGATGAAATTGAAGGACAGAACAAATGAGGTATAGAAGCAAGGACAAGGGCCAGAAGGAGTATAGAAAGAGAATCTGAAGAAAGATAAGTTCAAAGGATGAACTTCAGAGCAAGGTACCCTTTGAACCAGCAGACACTGATTTTTTGCTTAGGACACTAACCAGATCTGACTTACCAAGTACAGTAAGGTAAGTAAGCGGACTTACTCAAAAATCAATCAACCAGTTAATCACTCAACCGATCATCCAAGCAATAACTCAATCAGTCTCATGCACAACAGACCGACCCTAAATCACTCATTCACTTAATCACTCATTCACTTAATCACTCATTCACTAAATCACTCAATCAATCACCCAATCAATCGATTGGTCATCCATCCATTCATCAATCAACTAACATACCTCGCCCATAAACTCATGCATAGATGTATCCCTGCTGCTTCTAACAGAACATCCATCGCCAACAAGAAGCCAAGAAAATGTCTGATTCTTCAGCATGAAGTTAATTCGACAAGAAATCAAACCTAGTCCACTCATCTTTAACCACATGCTACATTGCAGGGATAAAAAACCTACAGCCATGCACAAATTACAAAAACTCACAAAAAGATAAACCTGCGAGAATAAAAACAACTCCTCCATCTGTACAATGTCAACCAAAGTCGAAAGTCAACCAACAAGAACAACTACCACACACGTCATAATTCATTAACACGAGACTTCAACTGAAAAGTTAAATAGATTATAAAACACCTAAAAAGATTACATCAGAATGAAGGTAGGAAAGAAGGAATGGATGGAAGGAAGGAAGAAGGGAAGGCAGGAAGGAAGGAATTAAAGAATGAAAGGAAGAAGGACGGAAGCAAAAGGACAGAAAGAACAAAAAGGAACATGCTCACACCATCTCTCAAAATCAAACATCGATTAACAATCAACGCACAACGACACTGACTTCAACTGAGCACAACCCAAGAATAAATAAAATTGAAATTCAGACGTGAGGCAGGGAGGGTGGGTGACCTCCGTAGTCACCCTTGACCCCAATGTGAACTTTTATTGGTCCAGCTCAACGCCAAAGTAAAGGATTCTTATCATTCACTTAGACTGTACAATTAAAACCTAAAATCTGCCTTAAAACACAACTAAAAAATTTTGCACAGATAGCTAGCTAACACTGAAACAAAGAAACTTTGAATCCTCGCAAATAGTTCACATTAACAAACAAACATGGCCACAACCTTCAAACTAGGGTAAATATACAAAGCATGAAAATAAATAGTATTTCATTATTAATTGTATTATTACTATTATTTTACAATATAAGCAAACGTACACCAAAATAAAGTAAAGTAAGCGAAGGTAAGAAAAGGCAAACTAACCATTCATTTGTTTCACACCTGAGAAACAGTATACTTACGTAAGTGAAAGAAAGAAGCAGGAAACCAGACTAAATACAAGTATGCATCTGAGTATATAAAAATTCACAAGAGTAAACAAGTACACATGTGAGTATGTATACTGAGTACTGCCTTTTAAGACCCCTCAAAGTACTGCAAAATGGTTATCAGTCTGATACTGTTACAGTACTTGACCTAAAAATGCTGTGACTTTGGAAAGTAGGTAAGTAAGGAATACAAGACAAGTATAAATAAGGAAATAAGTTGGGAACCAGATAAGTACGGAGCTAGATAAATAGGGAACAAGGTCAGTAGCAGAAAAATAAGTAGGGGACCATATGAGTATTGAAAAAGTGTCTGATCAAAGAAGCAGAGTGTCTGAGAAGCGTGGGACCCAACAAAAAGATACAAGTCATAAAAAATATAAACATGAAATCTTTTTCGGACAGAATGTATATAAGGAACAATAGACTGAAGAAAATCTGACGAAATTCCACATATTTTGAGTTTCACTGTGGAACATTTAAAGCTATGATGTTTTCTTTCGTTTCGTCCGAGGAGCTTCGACGAAGTCTCGCTCTTGAATTCTGGAACCAAACCTGGAAACAGAAAACCCAAAAAGTTACCTCAGGCTCCTTTCATAATAGATATCTTTTAACAAGTGATTGTTATGATAAGCTCGAGATTTCAACAGCACCCAATGAAAGCTAAGTCATGGGAACCAGCTTATTCACAGGTGCTCAGTCAAAACAAAATCGATAGGCAGGAAGTGTTCGGTTCCAGGTCAAGATCCAAGAGTCAGACAGGCAAGTAGTCAGACGGCTACAGCGCAGGGTGTTCGGAATTGAACCGGAAAGTGAGATAAGGAAAAGAGGAAGAATCAGGAGAGGCTTTGTGGAAGAAAACTGCTTTTCAGTTTTGGCCACAATTCAGGGTGAGCTTAAGAGACTGCTCTCCTCTTCTTTGAAAACCTCCTTTTGCTTACCCTCAGTATGTTGATCTTCAGTCCTGTCGTGCTAGATATTTCTTCCAGCTGCTGAGTGGTTGGTTTTTGACAAGTCTTGAAGAAATCAGTCAGCGAATCGAGCTGGTCTTTTGTAAAAGATGTTCGCACCCGCTTTGACTTGTGACTGCTTGAACAATCCATTTTTCTGGCACTTCTTTGGGCCTCGTTTTTCTCCCCAAGAACAAGATTTCTAAGTGCTGGATACGAGTCCTCTGTCCTGTTCACCGATTCTCGCAACCTCTCTTGTGTTGATTCGATATTCTGGTTCCACGCTTTCCGATCGCCGAACTGACACTGAACCAGTGTCGCAGCTCGGAAATGCACAGAGCAGTAGATGCGGTTTTCGGTAACGCCAAAGGAATCGCTGTTTCTGATGTGCTTACAGCAAACTGTACATCTCACGCAAGATTTGTGGAAGGAAGCATCCATGATGTTGACGGCTGCTTCGTGCGCGTTTACAGGCGCCCGACATTTGCTGCATCTTTTCCACTGACACGACCTTAAAGATTCAAAAAAAATTTCACTAAAACAAATTTAAGTCGTATTGTCCAAATCATCATCATCATCATCAGCAGCAGCAGCAGTTCCATCCTTAATTTAACATCTTGCAAAGTGAGTGAGAAGCACCTTCAAAAAAGTTCTCGAGGTGCTATATAAATGTTGAGATTCATACATACATATCATATACACACAAACACACACATACGTACGTACCTACACACATACATCCATACATACATATATCCATACATACAAACAAACAAACATGCATACAAAGATACATACATCCAAGTTATTATTATTGTTTGACACATTTGCTCTGCCAAGAATTTCTCCTTTCACTACAGAGAATGGTTGTCCCATTTTGTTCCAATCACCAACTGGACTAAAACTTGATGAGCTAATCTTCTTACCAGTTACGGTAAATCCTGCCATCATCTTGACTATTGTCAGAGGCTGGAGGTGTCAGGTCTAGATAACTGCATGAAGTGGATTCAAGTCCGAAGCCAGCCGTGTTCAAAGATGTCGCTGGTGTAATCGGTGTAAGAGGTGCAAATGGTGTTAGCGGTGTTATGATGTGCTCCAATTCATTAAGCCAGCAACTGCTGTGAACTGCACCAAATGAAATAAATGAAAGCAAGCATGAGAGAATAAATGATTTAAAATGTTACTAAAATGTTACTGATCGATGTTTGCTGTAACACTAAACAACAGAAAACTTGTCAGAAAGTAAAAACCAAAACTTCTAGTTTTGCATCTGCCTTGCGTTGCATTAACGATATAAACTTTTTTCTGAACACATAGAGATTAATTTCTTGCTCTTAATGTACTTTGACAACATTTTGGCTAGCGAGGGGATGATTTCGTTAAGTTCCTTTAGCGGCTCTATAAAAAATGTTCAATTACAAGCATACTGACATGGTTTAGTGTTTCAGTTTGGTCGGGTTTTGGTGAATAAAAATGGCTCTGAATAAAAGTTCTGTTCATTCAACTAACCACTTCGATAATTCTCCATAGCTCAGTAACTATAGAGTTCAATTTTAAAAAACGATAGTTTCGCAGTTTATTTACTAGACATAAAATTCAACTTCGAAACTTCGCTCTTCGGTATTGTGCTGCCTTCTTTCGTCGAGAACCTTGTTTATCTGACGCGGCAGAAGGGCCGGATTATGCATTAAATGAGGTAAGGCAGCTGCTGGGGCTCCATGGGACCAAAGGTCTATCGCGATCAAGGAAGCAAAGGAAGCGGACCGCTTGCAACTTATGTGCAGGTCTTTCACTCAAAACTGCAAACACTCTTCTTCCACAAGGCCCACCTTGGTTCTTCCTCTTCTCCTTATTTCTCTTTCCGCTCCAATTCGAAACACCATCCCACGTGGCCACCTGGCCGTCTGCATCTAAACTCTGTGTTTTAAAACTGATGTGGCAATATGGCTGCCTCTATATGGCAAAACGAAGATTATATTTTATCAAGAATCGTTACAGGATTCATGACGTCAATTAATCATCTAACACTCTGATAGTTGATTACGCAGATTAATTTAATACGAGGCGCAACGTTATATGAAGTAACTAATCGTAATCGTAAACTATATTGTTATAGTTGTTTCTATAGCAACATGTACGCAGAATTTAGTGAGTCTCACCATCTGACGATGATGCTTTATAAGTCGAATTTCATACGTAATTTAGTGTAGAATTCATTGTAGGATATTTAGTCCTTTAGTTTAGCCTGATGTGGCAAATATGGCTGCGCCCATAAGTGAGGGTGACAAAGTTTAAAAACTTGCAGCTACCTGATTATTAGTAACGGAAAGTAGTTAAAAGTTGCAATATGGATATCCGGTCGTTTTCCTCGTTTTCCTTTCTGTGCTTCTGTTTCTTTTCCGTCGTAGGCTGTTTTGACAGCTTAATGGACAATGTTTACTTCGATATAAAATGGCCCGGTCCAGAGGATACGCTAAAGACATCGGATCAAAATGTATTTATGTTTATTGTTTCAAGTTAATAAGAGTAATAATACATTGGCTTGTTTCAGGAATATGTAATATACAAAAGATTTCGGAGATTTACATTTCATTACATTACGGGAGTCTCAGGCGAAACTGCTTATAATGCTGTTGTACATTCAAGAACTTTAGCCCAAGATTCGTTATAAAACCATTTTTTATTTTTGCATTGTTAGCTCATCTTTTGATTAAGTTGACTCAAACATTTTGTTATGAGATCCCAATGTTTTTATACAAACCTTTCGACAGAATTGATCTTTTCTATCACGTTACATCACCACTTTACAAAGACAGTTCTCAGGGAGCTGTATAAATGTCCAGGGAGATGTATACAGATGTGTTCGTGGAAATTGGTTATCATGGTGATAGAGAATTTGCTGCCATTTGTAGAAGCATTTGACCGAAGACAACTCAGTACTTGTCACAACTAACAACAACGAGAAATATCGATGCATTCTTCCGACCGTTCTTGAATCAGATCAAAAGGTTTGGGGACAATCCATCCATCAATTCCACTTATCCATTCATCTGCCCATGCATCAGTTCTGGCAATCCATCCTTCCATCCACCAATCCATACATCCATGCATACATACAACTCATCTGTGCCTCAGTTTCATCCACCCATCCATTCATCTATCCAACCACCGATCTCTTCATCCATTTATCTACCAACCATCTCTCCATCAGTCCATCCATCCATCCATCTACGCACCATATCTATCAATATCATCCATTAATCTGCCAGTCCATCCATCTATATCGTCTCTGCATCCGTCTGCTCATCCATCCATCCGCATCTTTCCGACATCCATCCATCCACCACATCCATCCGACAGTTTCATCCATCCATTCACCTGTCAGTCCTTTCATCCAGCCATCCGTCGATCGCTTCATTGATCTGTTAATTTTCTTTGGCATTCAGGAGACTGAAGACAGCGCATCTAGTCCATTGGAACTCGATCTGCTGAAGCCTCTGTTTGAACAGAATGTCTGCACATATCGAGTGAGTCCTCGTCCTACATTTGTCCCAATGTTCCTACTTACTTGTTTTCTTCGATTTGTGTGATGGTGATGATGAAGAAGAAGAAAAAGAAGAAGACGAAGAAGATGATGATGATGATATGGATGATGATATGGATGATGATCATGATGAGTAGGTGGAGCTAATGATGGTAGTAGTGGTGGTGATGATATAGCCATATGGTTGTTGCTTTTGAAGCTGGAGATATACTGGACGTACGAATTGTGTCATGGTCGACACTTACGGCAGTACCACGAGGAGAAGGAAATGGGAAAGGTAATAAAAACACAGTTACATTTACAATAAACATTTTATGATGACGACCTTGTTTGTTATAAATTTTCTTTATAATAAGCATTTCATAAACTCATAATTCATAATAAACAATTCATAAACACCTTGTATTTTGTAATGAACACCTTGTTTGTAATAAACTGTTCATAATAAACAATTCATAAACACCTTGTTTTTAATTAAACATTATAATGTGTTTGTGATTACCTGATCTATGGAAACCATCAATTTACCACAATATTTGACCTGAAATAGTTGCAACAGTTGTGTCTGATGAAACATAGTGGGGTAACTATTCAGTCAGAAAGCTCAGTGAGGAAATGGTTTCACTTTCGCTTTTCAATGTTTGTTTATGAATGGATCTGTTGATGTGGAATTCCTCCGTCTTGATGCTACATAAATTCTGTATTACCAGTACATTACATTCCTGTTTCAGAAGCCGAAGTTGCAGGAGTACTTCTTAGGTCGGTACAAGATGGATACGTTTTATGCAGGTGAGTTAAGTCTCAAGTCTGCTTTGTGTTTATTTTCTAGTCTCTGTTGCCTTTTCAATCTCCAGTTGCTTATTCACTGGGGCTTAACTTCTGGTTTCTCTGGCTTTTGGGATTCTGAGTAGACTTCTCCAACAGGTTACAGTCGTATGCTGAGGCTAAGAAAATGACTCTGTCGCAATGGATACACCTCAGGGTTGGTGTATGAGACTTCTCTTTTTCTTTGCATAATTCCTCGTATGCCAAGGCTGAGAAAATAAAGGTGCAAACAGTTCATACCCATGGCTGCCTCTTGGACTTAGCTCAGAGGACTGCAGTATCACGCTAGGTGTATTTGTAACATCTTGCTTATGTTGTCTGACCGCTGTGGCCCACTCACCCCTACGATTCCTCGCTCAGCCGATGGACATATGGCATGTTTATATAACTGCATTAATTACTTGCTGACTATTTTTCTTTTCTACTTTTTTAGTTCTACCTTAAGTCTGGGTGAGTTAAAATTAGGGGTGAGCCACAGGTGGGTGAGTTGCTATTGGGTACGAATGGTCAGTGATCTGTGGCGTCTGAGTTTGTTTTATGATTCAGGTGAGTCATTTGTTTGTAGACTATCAAGTTGCAAAGCAGGATCAGCTCAAGTCGGATAAAAAGCAAAATGCAAGCAGGAAAATTAAAGTATGAAATGAATTTCTCATGTTTTTTCCATCATCATTATGGCCGTCACAATCATCATTGTCTTCATTATAATCATTACCATCATCGTGATCATAACCGTTGTCACTATCATCATCAGTGTCATCAGCACCTTCATCGTCATCAATGTCATCATCAATATGGCTGTGTTTCAGTTTTTAATATGGTGCTGTATAAATGACTGACAAGATTACATTACACTGCCTATCATTAAATCAGCTTGTAAAGTTAATCCTTTGTGCTTGTTTTTGAAATTGATCTAATGCATAGGAAGGCTGTAACAGAACAAAATTTCAAGAACATTTTTACACTTCATCTCATTTATTTCTTCTTTTTGCTACACTTGATCACACAATTTTACCATTGCGTTGCAAACTTATAGGATTTCAACTGGACTTCAGCAGTGGATTACGATTTTTGCCACATTTTCACTTAAATCAAACATCGATTAATGCCTTTTGCAATATGATAACGGCGTTGTATAAATCATCAGATAAGATTAGATTATGAATTCTTTGCAGAAAGTCCAGGGCATAGAGATTCCGTACTACGAAGTCGTCTACACTGATGGGACGTTTTGTGACCTCACAGGCCAGCCACGCAAGTCGTATCTTCATTACGTCTGCCAGCCAGACGGGCACGGAGAGATATACGAACTGAAGGAAACGTCATCATGTGAATACGAGGTCGTCGTTCTGTCCAGTCAGCTCTGCTCTCACCCGGCATATGGGTGAGGCTTTGAATCTGGTGTCTGATCGTAATCTGTGTGAATCTCTGTGCTCATGTACGACGTAGGGAAGGCGCTCGTTTCCTGCTTTTCGACCCGTGAGCTAGCAGTAGACGTATCCTGGACATGGGGCCAATGCATTTCAGGGCTTGCTATGATGTTCATTTTATCTGAACTAATCTACTGAAATCCGGCTGAATGAAGTCATTTTCGGTTCAGTGTTATTATTTTCAATTGCACACTGTCTTTTTCAGATTCTCTGCCCTTGGGCAGGTTCAGACTGTCTGATGACGCCATTCCACTTCTAGTGACCTCATCATTCGTATACTCAGTATTTGTAGAGAAGTGGTCCCCTGTTGCTCATACTATCGTGTTCAGTCTGCTTCTGATTGAATTCTGCTGTTCTTCTGTGGTTCCAGTATCATAATGCAGAAGGCATCAATCAATGGTCAGTTGAAATGAAACTGTAATTGAGTGCTGGCTATTGTAATTTTAATCGTAAACTTGAGATTTCTACAGCACCCAACGAATGCTAAGTCACGGAAAACAGCTTATTCACAGGCGCTCAGTCTAAAGAAAATCTGTATGCAGCAGGGTCAGAAACGATTCCAGGTCAGGATCCAAGAGTCAGGCACGCAGTCAAACAGCTGCGTTAGGGGTGTTTGGAATTGGAATTTGTCTAGACTCAGATCAACTGAAAAACTGTTTGTAATTCAAATGACTCTGTCTCCGATTTGTTTTCTAAAGGCCAAAGAAAGAGCAGACAAACACAATCCACTGCCATGCTCTCGACAGGTCACCTAAGCGGCCACGGAATCTGGATCTTTTTGAGCTGGAGAGCACTTTCGAACAGTACAATGGCCGACAGGTTTGCCTGGTTGATCTAAAGCTTTCTCTTTCTAGATCTCGTGGTTGGTTAGAAAACTTGGTGTTTCAGCGATCTTCGTTTGTTTTTATTAAATTTTGGAGAGATGTGACAGTGGCTGTTGTGTAATTCTGATTGGCTGTTGTGTTTCTAAATTCTGATTGGCTATTATGTTTTCTGAATTCTAATTGGCTGTTGTGTTTCTGAATTCTAATTGGCCATTGTGTTTTCTGAAATCTGATTGGCCATCGTATTTTCTAAAGTCTGATTGGCTATTGTGTTAACTGAATTCTGTATGGTTATTCTGTTTTCTGATTGGCCATTGTAACTTGACGAAATTTAGCCATTCAAGATGAATTCTTGATCTTCTCGGGACATTATTTTAAATCCATAGTGATAATTTCTACCTTAGTTGAAATCGAATGAATAAATAAAATTTCTTCTAACGGATTTTATGGAGATTCGTTGCTTAAAATTTTGAATTTCTAGTTAACATCTTATCAAAGCTTTTCTCTATCATTTGCCTCGTTTTGACAATGGAAGCATGTTTACTTTGGATTGTTAAGTCTGTTCTGTTGGGTTTTTCGCTTCCAATCTCCTTTCTTGGTTTAGACAGGGTTGTAAATGCAGGTGGAGAATTGGGAGTTAGCCAAACTTTAGCTGAATCCATGCACCGTTGCAGAGTAACTGAAAATTTTTGTGTATCAGATGGGTGGGGATCATAGACTTCTTAGTTAAGCTGAACAGTTTTATCGATTATCTGTATGCTTTGATTATAGTTTTGGGAGGACGATCCCTTCCAGACCCAGGTACACTGTCCGTCTCGTTGTCACGTCTTTCTGCTCTTTCTTACGTTGTTACTTACTTACTTTGTTGCTCTATTACTTAGTTACGTACTGAGTCAGTTCTTTGAGAGTTAGTCTTTGTTTTGTTTTAGACTTAGTTGTGTTTCAGTTGATTTTGTGTGCTGAATGATTGTCTGATTTGCCTCCTGTGAACCTTCTGTGTGGAAATTGTGAAGCATGCTGCTTTTTAACTAATAATTTAATAATTACTAACTAATAATTAATAAATTAATTAATAATTGCTAAGTAGTTGTAATTATTAATATGAAATTAAGGAAGTTTGCATGTGGAGTTCAGTTCTAACCGTGCTTTCTTTGGCTGGTTTCAGTTTCAGTTTCGGATCTAGTCATATGGTTTCACTTTCATTTCTAAAGATGCTTTGTCTAACCTCAGTTTTAGATCTAACCATACTTTGTTTAGTTTCAGTTTTAACCATGCTTTTCATAATCTTAGTGCATGTTTCTGGCTGATTTTATTTGAGACAATAATTTTTAGTTCTAACAATTTCTTTGTTTTGGACTTTGAAGATAATTAGTTGCGTTTAGTTAATAGATTCTGTTGGATTTCTTTTGTTTTTCTTTGTTGATGACGTTTCAAAATCTTTTGCACACAGGATTTGGATCAAATTAACAATTTGTGGGACTTGGTTGGTCAAATTTTTAAAGAGGTAAAGAACATGCTACGTCTTACATGTTTAGCTTAGAGTTAGCCTCGTGGCCAAGTGGTAAAAGGTCAGCCTTTATCTAGGGTTCTGTTCCCAGCTTTTCACGTGGATGGTCAGTCGCTTGCCTCGTAGCAGAGTTTGTGGGTTGGATTCTTCCTTGAGAAGAACACGGTTTGGGAACTGTGAGCAAATGCTCCAATAGATGCATTGGTACTCATATTTGACGATGCCAGAGGTATTGTAATTGTAATTGTAATCTGACATATATAAATCATCACTTCAAGAATAGACTCATCAGAAGCGCTGACAGTGGGCTGAGTTGGATGTTGATGTTGATGGGAGGATCAGACAGTAAGGCTGAGTTGGAACAGATGGACGCTCACGTGTCCAGCTGTGTTCAACATTGTTTAAGTTTGTTGTGCTTGCCAGTGTTGTATCTACAGCATCAACCTGACTTTATAACTTACTAACGGACTCTTAAGATCTTAGGAAGGTAGGTTTCTAAGGAAAGATTTCTGTGTTTTTCACAGCCAACAACCAAAACGTTTTAACGCTGTAATTGCATTTGTTTAAGGAGTTCAAAGCCAGGGGGTTGTCCAGCCGATGTGCCCCAAGTTTCAACTGTCTCTGATTTTTTAGCACAGCTTCTATGAGTCACCTCCTGAGCCAGATGTGAGCGAATCGCCGGCTAAGAAGCCTCAATTTGAGCCGAATTCAGCCGTTCCTACTCATCCTCCTCCTATTGACAGACAGATCCAGAAGGAGTTATTTGAGGGGTCATTCTGCATTGAAGGGGTATGACTTCATTCGTTTGTTCGTTCGTTCACTCGTTTGGTCATTTATTTGCTCATTCATTATCTCTTTCATTCATTCACTTATTCAAGATATTTCAAGATTTCTGCTTTACTAGCTCCCCTAGCAACCTCAGCTGTAAAGTGTGAACATCACCTGTACACTGTTGATGGGAGGATCAGACAGTAAGGGAGAGCACTAGCCACCTGCCCCTGTATGCTGAGGCTGAGAAAATGAAGTCACTTGCATTTCATACTCGCAGCTGGCTCTTGAGATTGACCTAAGGGGTTGGTCTTCTTCAACTGCCATGATGTATTGCTGGACCTTACGTTGGTTTTCCTATATCTGAAATGTTTTAAACTTTTATTTAAACTTTTATTTATTTGAATTGCTATTTATTTGATTGTTAAATGTAGGGCAGCGGTTGGTGGAAACACAAGTTCTGTTATGGCCAGCACGTCACACAGTTCCATGTTGTGAGTTGGACGGCAACAACTCCGTTTTTCTCATCTGTGTCTTTCTGACTGTCTGTCTGTTTCTCAGTCTATCTCTCTCTGTCTGTGTTTATTTAAATCTCTTTAATGTTTGTCTGTATTTCTGACTGTCTGTCTGTTTCTCAGTCTGTCTGTATGTCTGTCTCTCTGTTTGTGTTTATTATCTCTAGTGTAATGCTCTAGGCAACAAATAGTATTGAATTAAATTAACTTTTTATTCAGTTGAGTAGAATTTAAGTGAGACTGTGTGGAATTAATTTAAATTTAAGTATAAGAAACTTGATTTGTCAAGGCGAGAGTTTTGACGTCTAGTTCGAATCTGCTTGTGGAAAATTTCAGGACACCATACGTCGTGACATTATCCTTCTGGGTGAATGGAATGAAGAGGCTCACCTGCGATGGATCAAAGCCAACGACTGGAAGAGACCAAGGCCTTTGTCTGAACGGAAGTACGACACGAGACATATGCTCTGACAGCCGTGTTTTTTTGGACCCACATTGGGCCTGTAGCTGGCCACCAGGGATACAGTATGGGCCATCTATGGGCCCAATAAACGTGGGTAGTCTGGACCAAGAGTTACAGCGCTAGCTGAGCTATGCTTGTCAAAGAACCAGACATAATCTGTAGCTATTTTCATGCCTTACTGCATTTTCTGATCTAATGTAATCCAATGACTTCTATAGCGCTGTTATCATAAAGCATGAGGCATCAGTCAATGGCCACTTTAAGCGAAAACGTAATCAAATAGGCAGCGGTGGTGAAGGAACTTGCCTGATAAATTCATTGAAAAATGAGCGGGGTGGAGGCCATATGATTGCTGTAGAGAAACGTTTACATTTTTGTAGGTACTGGGCATATTGGGGTTTGGTTGGAAGTGCAGGGTCTGTCTGACTGTCTGTCTGTTTCTCATGGGGGTTGTATTTGTGGCAAGGGTTGTTGAATCTGGTTCAAACAAACCCATTCGTCTGGAGGGCGCTGATCCTAAACTTCACTCCACCTTGTTTGATTTGTAAAGAACGATAGCTACAGCCCTGAAAATGACGGCAGATCCTTAAAAAATTAATTCAAATAAAGATAAATCAATTTCACATGTGCAGAAAGTGAGTAGTTAAAATAAGGTAATAAAAATTACTTGACTGGAAAAAAATTACAGTTTATCATTTGCTGATTAGTTTAATTATATTAATAACGACATTTATTTTTAATTCAATTTCAATGATTGTTTTCTGCTTAGATACATCACTCAGTTTTACAGCGATGGAGATATTTGCGAAGTAACTGGCAAAAGGCGATCAGTCGAAGTTAAACTCCGGTGAGTGGTTTCGTCCAGTTTCCCCGATCTGTCAGATTCGACCGGCCATTATCATAATGCACTATGCTTCAGTCGATGGTCGCTTTGAGCAAAACTGTAGTCAAAAATCGTAATCCATTGAAGAAGCCCAGTCAAAATGCAACGAGCCAGGAACACCAGTAGCCATGCTACAGTGAGTAAACCAGATGACTTAAGCGAGATGTATAAAGCAAATTCGTTAGTTGTGGTTTTTTGTTTTGATCATTTGCTGCAGGTGTATTTCAAATCCTGAACATCCGAATTCAGTTGCCATCTTTCTCAGCGAACCTCGAACGTGCGAATATCATTTAGTGGTAAGATCTTCCTCGAATCGTGTTAATTTGTAGCGGTATGCACACCTTGAGGCCTGTTCCAAGGCCAAAGGAGGACGTCTCAAGCATAAATTGTAGCTAAAATAATTATGTAATCGCTGAAATCAAATTCTACTTTTGATTAAACATGAATAATAATTTCTGTGTTTGGAATTATAGGGGTTTGTTTATTTCCATTCACAGTTTATAAAATTTAAGGTGTCTTGTTTCCATGCTGTTCAGGTGGAGTCGCCCATTGTCTGCGATCTTGTTGCTCAGGCTGATAACAACGGACTGATCATTAACCCAAAGTTATGATGTCCGCCTAACGTTCTGCAACAAGACGAACCACGAGGCCTCTTAATGACATTGTAACGTAAAATATCTAAGAATGTAAACCTTAATGACATTGTAATGTAAAATATCTAAGAATGTAAAGCCAATGGAACTGATTTTCATGCCATCTCCATCCGCATTTCAAATCGATTTAAAAATCCATTCTGGTAGCTATGTTGATTATGTTTATTATTACCTGGGGTAGATTCAGAAGGAAAGGGTTAATGGACGTGTGCCCATAAATTTGGTGAATTTACATTTTGTCTCTTGTTATTGCCATATCTCAGTTGCCAGTAACACTTTGACCTCTCAATCTGAATGCTAATTCCACTGTAATTATTTCATTTTTTCTATTTATTTTTAATGTTATTGCCCAAAGTATTTACTGGTAATCCCTCAAGATTCAAAGTACGCTTTGGAGAAATTAAAGAATTATTATTATTTTTTAAACTCAAAATAAAGTGATCCTTTGAGAATAGTTAATATTAATTTTATTTTTATTATTAATATTTTAGTCAAGGTGGAGTTGATCCATCAGGATTTGAAAATTTCAGTAGATGATAAAAAAATCCTCTAGGACGACCAATAAAATTATTATTATAATTGATTTTATTTATTATTAACATTGAATTTTTAAACTGTCTGCCTATTTCGAATACTTCTTTGTGTTCTTCAGTCTGTGCAAGTATTTGTAGCTATGACATTTATTATTTAATTCTTGAAATAAATTTATGAATCAATGATTAATTAGTGCTTTTTGAATCACTCTGATTTCACTGACGTTGTTGATGCAAGTGAGCCACTCGCGAAATATTCACCTCAGTTAATCAATCAGGGCCAGAGTATGGATTATCGGACTATACAGTAGGTTAACGGTCCATGCATGGAACCAGAGTATATATGTTTTAAATGAGTATATTTAATCAATTGTTTTAATAACTTATCACTCTCGCGAAGTCAGCAAATCTGAATCTGAAGTGTGGTAGAATGTTCGCCACAGGCCAAGACAGAGTAATGCAAAAAGCCATAATGAAATAGTGCGTATTGACAAGTGATTTAAATCTAGGTAGTGAGTTGAGCCTTAGTTTTAGGTGACTGCAAATTTATACGACGGCTCGGGTGATTATTATTGGACATGTAGTTGTACCTAAATATGTACACGTTTTTCAATAGCGACCGAATTGCGTCGACCCTGCTCATTTTTCAATGAATTTATCGTGTTATTCTGTGCGTGCTGCTCCTATGTGGCAATGCTGGTGTTGATGATGGGGGTTATTGCGAGTAGGTTGAGTTGAGGATTGGGGTTGCGTGATGGGTCAATGATCTGAGCATCTTCTTCTTCGCCCTGAGGGATGTTCACGTCTTCTACCGGTGTCACTTCTCATCTAGGCATCCATTCAGTTAAGCGACCTTACTCTTCTCTCCCTCCCTATGCCTCCCTCCCTCCATATGTCTCCCTACCTCTCCCTCTCCCTCTCTATGTCTCCTTCGCTTCCGCCTTCGCTATGCCATCACGTTGTTCACCCTACGCCGCCACTTCGGATTATGCCCTCTTTTCGTCTTTCTCTGTGTTTCGCCGTATGTGACTTTGTATGTTGTCTGTCTATCTCGTGTCGCCATCTCTCTGGCTTTTTCTGGGTTATTGCCTACCTGCCTGCCTGTCTGCCTGCCTGTCAGACAATGTCTGTCTGTGTCTGTCTGTCTGTCTGTCAGACAATGTATGTCTGTCTGTCTGTTCGCCTTGTGTCGTGCCGAATCCGAGTAAAACGGCGTCGAGGAGTAATTCCATTTGCGCTTAAGCGATTGGTGGGTCTGTGCGCTGAGCATCCGTCGTCCGTGCTGAGCAATCAGTGAGTGCTTAAATGTTACTCCGGTTCCTCGTTGTCTTCTCTCGGCTGGACAGACTCCCTGGCCTTTGATGGACCGTCGGCGCCGCTTTCTCTGCCTTCTCTCCCCCCCCCTACATGACGTTATACCCCCTGTCCGGAATTGTATCTAGGGCGCTCTATCTTGTTGCTTTTTTATGACCTCTTGCGTGCTCTTGCTACTTTCTGTACTGCCTCTTTCTGCACCTGTTTCTCCTACTTTGTCTGTTCGGATGTCTCTTTCTGCCTCTGTATCGCCTTCTTTCTTGCCTTCTCCCTCCTGGCTTCTCTTTCCACCTATTCTCTTCCCTCCTACCATCTTTCCATCCCACTCTTTCTGCCTCAGCAACTGCTTCCAACATGTTTTCCACCCTTCAGCTGTCAATCTCCCTTAGCCCTGCCATTTCCAATCATTACGATCCCCAGTGGGGGCTTCTGCGAGCGAGGACCTAACCTCGTGGGTCTTTCAACGGAGAGAGAGGGGGACCGGCCCAAGGACCCCCCACGGGGCCTCAGTCGTTGCAACCGTCATTTATGAATGAACGGTGGACCGCTGTAGTTTTTGTTTCAGTACTACTTTATATCACTCCGCCGCGTATGACTAAGCGCTTAAGCCCCCAATGACACATGATCAGCCTATAACTTCGTCGAACAGTCGAATAGATGTGTACTACTTTTGATCCCTCAGGAGTATTAAACCTAGGGACAGAGTATATTATTATTGCTATTGTTTTATTATTATTATTCCCCCGAGGTAGATACGATCCCTCAGAATTTAGAACAGTGTCCGGAGAAAATAAGAAATCATCTGGAACGGCTACATCTCGTCAAGTTCAGGCATCACAGAAGAACCGCGGAAGACAACGGCATAGAAGCGCTGAGTTGTTCGTGCTGTCACCAAAACCCTCGAACACCATCACACCACTCCTCTTCTCCGGTCACTTCACTGGCTCAAAAATACCTGAACGAATATAGTACACAATCCTATCGTTTACATACAACACCCTTCAATCCTTCCAACCCTCCTAACTTCGTCAGTTTTTTACAACTCCACAGCTACGCTTAACCCGCTCCTCTTCCACCTTAACAATTCTCCGCCCTTCCGCGATCTCATCCCTAACATTTGTAAATTTCTACCCTGTGGAATAAGCCCCCGCCAGAATTACGACAATTATCGGACCCATCATACGAACCGTCTGCTTGCCTGCCTGCCTGCCTGCCTGCCTGCCTGCCTGCCTGCCTGCCTGCCTGCCTGCCTGCCTGCCTGCCTGCCTGCCTGCCTGCCTGCCTGCCTGCTTGGATCTTGACCTGAAAGGGAATCCGACCCTTCCTGCCTGTCGGTTTTGTTGTGACCAAGCGTCTGTGAAAAAGCTGTTTCCCGTGATGCATACCTTTCTTTGGAAAATCTGTTGAAATGTCGAGTTTACGATTATGACTCTCAACACATAGGAAAAAATTTCCTGTCTCGATCTCCACGGCGGAGGGGGAGCACGTACAGACAGACAAAGACAGACACAGACTCAAGCAAACACAGACAGAAATACAGAGATAGACAGCAGACAGAAAGAGAAAGACAGAAGGAGAGCCCCTTGAAAGAGAGAGAGAGAGAGAGAGAGGCAGAGACAGAGAGAGAAAGAAAGAGCAAAAGAGACAGAGAGGGAACAGGAAGAGAGATAGAGATCGAGAGAGGTAGGGATGGAGGGAGAAAAAGAAAGAGAGAAAGATAGAGGGAGAGAAAGAGGGAGAGGGGAAAAGAGAATGGGGTGTTGGAGGGAGAGAGAGACAGAGAGAGACAGAGACAGAGAAAGAGAGAGAGGAGAGATTTCAATATAATTAAGTCATCGTCGTCGTTGTTGTCGTAGCATTGGAATGACGAGCGACGGAGGAGTAGACTCCGAGAATGAAGCGTCTCAGGTCGGAAGCCGAGATCTCGACTGAGTCGAGTTTTTGTCGGATATCAGCAAAGACGGTCGAGTAATTTCCTTTCAATCCGCGATAAATCTCGTTACGATAGTCGCCATCCATTGTCGAAATCCGCCATTCGTCTCCGGATCGGGCGCCGCCCCTCTCTCCCTTTGTCCGGGGTCTTTCGACGGCTGCGGAGGGCGAGAGGGAGCCCTGGTCGGTGACGGGGCCTTCGGCGTAATTCGCTGCGAAGAGTAAACTTCGGAAGAATATTCGGTTCATTCGATCGATGTTGTACTTAGCGTTGTACCCGACACATAGGCCCCCGATGCACTTGAGTTGGTACCCGCAGGACGCTGCACTGGCTTCCCGTTGCGAAAAGCCGGGTGTTTGGACGGGGACGATGCTACATTCGGGTTCCAGGCTGTTCATGTCGTCGAGGTCCGTCAGTTTGACCCGGTTGTCCTTGGTCAGAAGGAAGTGGGCGTCCTTGAAGTCCGAGATTCGCAGCGACCCAAGGGGGCTGGTTTCGAGGTACTCGAGCAGGCTGGCCAGTTCGAGGGCGGTCCTCAGTCGCAAGTGGATCGGCCAGAGGGAGAGGCTGGACGTGTAGAAGCGCTGCCCGTACTCGTAGATGGCGACCACCCCATGCTCTTTTAGGGATGTCGAGTCCGTCTCTTCGCTGCGGACGCAGTATCCTAGCAACGGGAGGAGGTTGGGATGCTCGAGCTGGCTCAGCAGCAGGATCTCCTTCATCAGCTTCATGTTCGGCAGCACGTGACACTGCGCGCGGTCGGACGATGACGTCACGTCCGTCATGCGCTTGAGGCATTTTGTGACGTCGACGAGATTTCGCGTCACCATCTTGACGGCCACCCGTTCGCCGTCGTAGAGACCCAGGTAGACCTGTTTCGAGACGCCGTGTCCCAGCTTCCGTTTCAGCGTCATCGCTTCCAGGTCGGAACAGCCGAAACGGAAGCCCCCGCGAATACTTCCGCTTGTCACCGGTATTCGGATATTCGGTTTTGCGGCGATGTTATTGACGAAAGTAGGTACCAAACCTCTGCTGCCCTGAGTCTGCGATCCATCTCGAAATTCTGACCGTGTCTTCTTATGGTAGACGAGGTGGTAAGGCAGGAGTTCGCTGGTGGGAAGTCTACCGACTGGGGTCTCCATGACAACGGTACCGTTGGAGAAGACCCACTGAAGTACACAGAAGTGGGCAAGAAAAACGAGACAAGCTCCGAGACAACAGGATGACCTTCTTGTCCGCAAGGTACCGCAGCGGAGCAGAAATCGAACCCAGCGCCGTCGAAACTGGCGGCAAAGCATAGCAAGGAACATCTGCTGGTTACGATACGCCGAATGCCACTCGTACGTGACACCAGTTACATTTGTCACTGGTTACGCTACACTGAATGATGTCACTCGTACGTGACACCAGTTATATTTGTCACTGGTTACGCTACACTGAATGATGTCACTCGTACGTGACACCAGTTATAGGTGTCACTGGTATGTGACGTCGATGAATGTCACTGGTTGTGTATATCACCGACTGCATCATTCATGCGTGGATGTCACCTTCGGTGTTAGAATCTCTGTCACTTGATATCGTAAACTGAATCCATGCGTTCCAGATGACTTGTTCTCGGGCTTTGATTGTTGACGAATCGATTACGAATCGGGCGTCGAAACTTCGATTCCTAATCAGCAGTTAACCGATTGATAATCAGAATTCTGTCTATCTGTCTGTCTGTCTGTCTGCCTGCCTGTCTCTCTGCCTGCCTGTCTGCCTGTATGCCTGCCTGCCTGTCTCTCTGTCTGTCTGCCTGCCTGCCTGTCTGTCTGTCTGTCTGTCTGATACAAAGAAGAGCGACATTAGTTCAATAGAGATATCTAGAACGTTGTTAGTGACCGAATTTACTTGGCCTCGGCGTACATGCCCGAAAGAGTAGCCTACTCGATATTGTCTCGTCTGGCCTAAAATCATCGAATCTAATCTTATAAGCTTATGGATCATGATAATCTATTCTAATGACTTCTAAAGCGCCGGTATCATAATGCCCAAGGCATCAATCGATGCTGATGATAACAGCGCAGTCGAAGAACTTGGATTAGATTAGATTAGATTAAACTAGGTTCGTGTGCAGTAGAATTTCCATTGTCTTGTGCATATGTGGTGTGACCTCAATGATCTTACCTGTAGCTTACCGTTGCCTTACCTGAGCATTTGTAATACGATGTCCATTGTCTTACCTGTTCATCTGTATGTGATCTGGTCACGGCATCCTCCTCTGTCGCTTTGGCAGCTGCTGCAGCTGCTGCCTTGTCTTCTCTTCCAGTGGAGCATCGTCGAGTGGATGGATGGATGGACTGATGGATGGAGAGATGGATGGATGAATTGCGGCCGTTGTTACTCTTCTTCCTATAGCTAGCAGTCGTCTGCATGTAGGCCTATGTCTGTATGTATGTATCTATGTATGTATACATGCATGCATATATTCGAGTACTGTATAAGTTTGTATGTATGTATGTATATATATATATATGTATGCATGTATGTATGTATGTATGTATGTATGCATGTATGTATCTGCATGCATGCTTGCTTGCGTGCCTGTCTGTCTGTCCGTCCATCTGTCTGTCTGTCTGTCTGTCTATCCGTCCGTCCGTCTGTCTGTCTGTCTGTCTGCATTTAATGTATGCACGTATGCTTTCCTTGTTTTATTTGCTACTTTATGCAAAAATGCGTTGGTCACACATCATTAAATAAATGCTTTTTCCCAGCATGCAGTTCTCTTGAACAGGCGCTACATAAGTATCGTTCCGGTAGACATTCATATAAATATGTGCGCATGTTTTTCGGAGCCTAGAGCAGTGAATGTTATCGGAAGACAGTTCGGGAAAACATTTAACCGTAATTACAATGTCGATGGCATGTTTTGTCGAACCATCCCGCATCCTAAATGGATTGGATTCTCTCGACAAATTATATATATATATATATATATAGATCTTTATGTATATATATATATGCATGCTATCTTTATTATTGAATGTATATATTGTTACAGGTTGCCTAGGGATGTGGAAGAATGTATCACCTTTAGGTTAAAATGTTTTATTTCCTAGGCTGTTTACAAGAGTAACCCGACTCACGTGGAAACAAGACGTCGACCTCAGGCGGCGATAAAACCAACAAACAGCCTCTTCTCAGGAAGAAAAACACGATGTCCACCAACAGAAGGTGACGAAAACGGCTAAAAAAGAAACAAACACGTCATCCACTCAAGGGAGACTTAAACACGACTTCCCGAAAGAGACTTGGAAGAAAAACTGTCGCGCAGAAGCAAAAGCAAAATCCAGTCTGAGTCAAAACTAAACACAAATCCTTTGTATAGCCTACTGTCGGCTTTCCCGCCAAAATGCACAGAAGGCGTTCAACGTATAACTACTCAGTCCACTCGGTTCTGTCCTATACGCCTTATGCAACAACATATATAGTATTTTGAAGACATTTGAAGTCAGATTCCTCGTTCTCTACAATTTAAATTGGAATTTGAATTCCGATCCATTTTCTGTCCAAAAAACTCTTTCGTTCAGTTGAGAATTCATATTCGTCTACAAATTTTGGGGCCGTATGAATTCCGCGGTTGAGAGACTGACAGTCAGACGTAGACAGACACAGAGGGAGACATACTGGCAAACAGAGACGCAGAAAGACACAACCGGACAGGCAGACATATAGACATGTAGACAGACAGACAGACGGACGGACGGACAGACAGACAGACAGACAGGGATGGCATTCAGGAGGATGTTTTAGGAGGGGATATCTTCGTACTGGAGTGAAGTGGTGAATAAAGCGATGTTTGGAGACTTAAATATTGCGGCGGCCATTTCGATGTTTTACTTCGTTCGACGTTTGACTTCTCTGCATTTTTCATGAGTTCGCTCGATCGGAAACAACTGCGATTATCGCATTACGAAACTCTCTCTCTTTCTTTCTCTCTTTCTTTGTCTCTATCTCTGTCTCTCTGTAGGTCTCTGTCGCTCTATCTCTGTCTCTCTGTTTGTCTCTCTGTCTGACTGTCTGTCT